>BPTQ01000004.1:18566126-18595114 GCA_019973895.1 Chrysanthemum seticuspe | reverse complement strand
AAAAAAAAAAAAAAAAAAAAAAAAAAAAAAAAAAAAAATAGTTAACTTGATTTTTTGAATTTGTTGGAATTTTTATGTATTTCTTTTTGGTGGTTGGTAAGAATAGAGAAACATCTAATTTTGGTCGGTATGTGTAAATAGTTTAGAGGAAAGAGAGAAGAAAGTTGGTTTACGTTGGTGGTTGTTTTGTTCTTCGTCTAGATAATTTTTTTTAGCAGGTACAAGAGAACAATTGACGACCTTATTGATGTTTGATAGGTGTTAGTGTTTAATTAAAGCAGTCGTCGGGGTTTTGCTTAGTGATTGTATGAAAGTCAAGCACATAAGAGTCTTAATTGTATAGACTTTCGCCCAAATAGCCTTCTATGTAACTGGCAAATACTTGTGCTCTAGATTTCTGTTTTTATCTTATCTATCCGTCCTAAATACATTCCTAAAATGCCGCCCAAAACTATGCTAGACTTCGATGGCTTTAGCGGATTTTGATGTACCGACTTTGTGGAAAACTTCATAATAAGTTGTTCTAAATATTACTTCTTATACTACCCTCCTTCGGGGAAGCCTGGCGGCTGGTTTCGGCTGCCGGCCTCTTCCTCGCCAAATCCCAAAAAAAAAAAAAAAAAAAAAAAAAAAAAAAAAAAAAAAAAAATTGTGGCAACATTGGGCCTCACCCAGGTTTTGATGTTTATTTGTGAGGTAGATCTTTATGTTTTTCTAGAGACCAACAGACCCCGTTTGTTTGGAAGGTTCTTTGGGGGTTGAAGTTTTAGAACCAACTTTCGTTTTCTTAGAGCTTTAGTTGTAATTTCTTTTGTTTAAGTTGTAGGGAGGGTTATCCCGTTTTGTTTTATTTGTAGGGTATACTTTGAGTTATCCCGTTTGATGAGGATACTTTGGTTTATCCTGTTCGGTAAGGGATACTTTGGTTTATCCCGTTTGGTGAGGATACTTTGGTTTATCCTGTTTGATATGGATACTTTGGTTTATCCGATTGTTGCCTGCTGCTGAAGATATTGTTAATACAAATAAGCCGTAAAAATGTTTATTTATATTTTATGATCTTCTAATGTTTTGTCGATAACAAACGTAAAATCATTTTAACGAAACAAATAAAATACGTAAATGGTTTGAGCCAATAGTTTACTAAACACTAAACAAGTATTATTGTTTACATCTTATAGAAATGCATATGTATAACACTAGTGTTTGCATAATATGGAAATGTGTGTAAATCTATATACATTATATATAAGAGGAGGCATGCCACATAAAATGCCACTTGGCATCCCATAATGCCAAGTCATATTTCCATGTCATCATTATATTTATGTGGCAATTTTTTTTATTTTTTTAAATGACATGTGGCATTTTAATTAATATATGTACAATTTTTTAAAAATAAATTGTAAATTTCGTTTTTTTTTTTGTTATTTTTGAATTTTAAAATTTTTTTATTAAAAAGAAGACATTTGTTGGAGTTGAACTTGGGTCATTCATGTGTTTTGTAAACAACTTACCACTAGAGTAGATTGTTTTTTGATTTATATCTTTCAAATCAATATAAATAAGGAGATTTTAAAAAAATTCGGGAATTTTTATTTTAAGTATGTATTTTTTGAAGATAACAATTAAAATAAATTATGATATATGTTACTTAAAAGATAAATATACCATATATATTTTTAACCTATTTTTTTTGTGTATAAATACACCCTAATATCTTATTCCTAAACATAATTATCCCTAAAACTATAATCGACTTTTGAGTTTAATAGGTGAAGAATATCGACTTTTTTGTTTTACAGGTGAAGAATCCTTTTTTTTGTCGAGTTTGAGTTTAACATATTTTTTTATCAGATATCATATATTGTTTTTACTTTGTTAACAGATATCTAATACTAGGATGGAGGCCCAAAAAGTGTAGAACAGGTTTAATGTTGGATTTCCAGGATCGATTGAATATGATCAAACAACATCCATGTTCTCATCAATAATCAATAAAAAGAAGTAACAAAGAAGATAGGTGATGAACCCATAAATCTGATATATTATAAAACGAATGGGTTGCTTTACAAATACAGAAACCTAATCTATTTATACATAATGAAACGTTATGATATGTCAAGCGACATGTCGTTTCAATCTAACCGTTGTGATGTTCTTCTTAACCGTTCTAAACCTAAATAACCGTTCCTCTTAAAACTGCTTCTGTAATGGGTTTGTTTGGGGCTTGGCCCAAACCAGAAAAGTAGCAGGCTTTATTCCTTTGGGTTGCAGACTTTGGCGTCAAGACCACCCTTCTGATTCTTCTTTGCTGTGTGTCGACTTGCAGCCAAAACACAGGAGTAAATACTGTTAATCTTCATACAAAGATTAATGGGATTATAGTTTTCCAACATATTCCTCCCTAATCTTATTAATCTTTGTATTCTCAATCAGTTTGGTGTTGTTACTGGTTAAGTCCGCCATCATTGTTATTGTTTCTGGTTAAATCCACCATGGTTAAATCCACCATCATTGTTGAGACCTTCACAGCCCCTTCATCTTTGAGAAACCATCGCAGTCCCTTCATCTTTGAGAGACCATCGCAGCCCCTTCATCTTTGAGAGACCATCGCAACCTCGCATCTTGATCATATCGCATGATCTTTCATGATCAAATCTCTTGATCATTCAATCCATCACAGATTGATTCTTCTCTTCTTTGTGGTTGCTTCACACAACTTGGCTTCACACCAATTTCTTCATGATTGCGTTTTAAAAAAAACACATGTCTGATTCTTGAATGATGATAGATACATGAATTGTTGTTGTTGATCTCCTTCGGCTCTGATGCCACTGTAGAACAGGTTTAATGTTGGATTTCCATGATCGATTGAATATGATCAAACAACATCCATGTTCTCATCAATAATCAATAAAAAGAAGTAACAAAGAAGATAGGTGATGAACCCATAAATCTGATATATTATAAAACGAATGGGTTGCTTTACAAATACAGAAACCTAATCTATTTATACATAATGAAACGTTATGATATGTCAAGAGACATGTCGTTTCAATCTAACCGTTGTGATGTTCTTCTTAACCGTTCTAAACCTAAATAACCGTTCCTCTTAAAACTGCTTCTGTAATGGGTTTGTTTGGGGCTTGGCCCAAACCAGAAAAGTAGCAGGCTTTATTCCTTTGGGTTGCAGGCTTTGGCGTCAAGACCACCCTTCTGATTCTTCTTTGCTGTGTGTCGACTTGCAGCCAAAACACAGGAGTAAATACTGTTAATCTTCATACAAAGATTAATGGGATTATAGTTTTCCAACAAAAAGAGCAAGGCAGGTTAAGACAAAGTGCAAGGAAATATCCAAAGCAAACAAAGATAATAATGTTCAAGACAATGGTACGATTTTTTTTATGTCATCAACAGGTTTTGTTTTTTAAAGATACATGTGTACCCACTGACAGACAAGTTATGTGTAAGAGCAATTAGTTTTTAACTCATGCCTAAATACTCTACAGACTGACGCATATATTGGTGTGCCTGTTGGCTGTTGGTGCTCATATAACTTTTCATTACAGCATACATTGTCGACATGGGAAAAAAAGTTTGTTCGATTCCGCGTACTGATACATATGCTGTGAAACTATCCTACTAAGGTCATTTGTAGAACTGCTTTCGTTACCCGAAATAATAACCTGTACATTAGCTAATATTACATTATACATTTACATCTTGCGGCTGCATTTTTGAAACAAGTGTTGCTACCATATATTATTCTAACTGTTCTTAGTCATTAAAGTTGTGGGCAACGATACCAACTTTTCATTACAGCAAGCATTATTGGAGTTGAAGAATGAGGAAGTCCTATGTCATCTGAAGCTAAGATGCACGTGCCGCGCCCCTATCGTCCGAAGGTGAGTTGTACAATAGCCTTTCTCTCATCAACATAGTGACTGCCCAAACTTTGTCACCAACAGTAATTCTAAATATAACTAAATTAGAAAAAATGTAACCATTCTTGAGCTATAATAGTGAGATCACTTTTGGTTATACCTATTTGATTATTTATGTTACATCTTTTTGTTTACAAGAACTGAGATGTTTTATGTAAGGATACTTCTACTGTTGTAAACTAAATTCAGCAAAAAAAAAATGTAAATGTGATGCTGATTTTGAGCCAATATAAGCATAAGAGTTACGAGTAGTCAAGGGAGTTTATTTTACTTCATTGTAACCTTATGGCCAGTGAACGTATTTCCAAAAGTGGATCAACAGTTGACCATTATGCAAAAAAACTTTGTCATCATTATGCAATGTTATATTTACTTTAACAAGGATGGAATATCATGTTCGCTATAGAAACTCGAAACTTACTTATCTTCAGGGTATACATATGCAAAAGTATGTATTTATTTTTTATTTTATTTTTTATGTTGAAAGATTCTGATGCCAATAGTTGATCAACCTTGGTTAGGTGTAAATAAGAGATCGATCCTGTAGTTCAATCCTGGGAAGAGTATCACGCTTTGCAACATATCGTGATTCCTGAAGGCAGCAAACCAATTCTGGCAATTCATTTTATCAAAATCTGCAGGGTACGTATCTTTGGATTTTACAACTTTCATAACTCCCGTCGTCTCTACCTCTATGGTGTGGGTCGTATTACAATGTTTTATTTACAGGTGAATCGATGGAGGATATATAGAAGGAATGGAGCACAACTTACTTTGATGGACCATTGAAGATCGTAGAATGTTACAACACACTAGAGCTCCATCTCCGTAATGGTAAGGGTACCCCCAACTTTGAAACATGGATTCTTTTTCAATAGGGTCGTTCTTAGTTATTTGTTTGGGTTTAAATGAAACGCTGATTGGTACAGCCTAATTAAAAAAAGAATTGGAAATCACATGATCTGTAAGAAGGTTTATATTTTTGGTAAATTCGACCATGAAACAAACGCATACAGTGTATTTTTATTATTATTACTTTTTTTCCATTTTTTAAGGATGGAGTGATTAAGAGATAATGATGATGTTTCTTGTGCAGGCTGGATAAAAGCTTTACATCTGTGTTGAAAACGTCTCCTGCTTGGGTTATTTTTTTCTAAAGTAGCCGGTATAATGTTGCTTTAGTTACGCTCATGCAACATTGCTTCTCGATTATTACCCGGAAATGGCTGAAAAAATCGAGCTCGTGGAACTTGATAATAAATCTAGGGGCAAGGTATAATAAAGACATATAAATGCTACTATTTTCTCATCTTTGTTATCAACGCTTACTGATACTGTTTTTTTTAATTTCTTTGGACAGCAAATGATGGAGCTCCATGAACTTTATAATTCACAACTGATAACAAGATCATTTATCTTTACTGATTCAACAACTGCCCAAAAAAATGATACTCATTTAAGCCACGAGTTGTCCTTCCGATTTTGAGTTCTATTCTTGATTATGTTCATGACAACATTCAGCTGGTCTTGATACTAAATGTTATCCATCATATTTTCAAAAATCTCTGATTAGGAGGAAGGATATTATATCCCTCGTCCAGGTTCAAAAGTCTCCAATCGGGAGGAGGAATATTATATCCCTGGATCTAACATTCATTCCACTACTGGAATTTATGATGCTACCACGGACCTGATAAGATCTCATGTTTGTCAGCTATCAGATCTCGAGATGGAACTATCATTGCATTTACACGCTTTGTTCTGCACCACTAGACGTATCAAATTTGATTATTCTCTTAAATCTCAAAAGCATTTGTGACCACATGTCATAGACGAAGCTAAAGGTTATGTTACCATTTGTGACAGGAAATGCTCATTTGTAGGTAAGTAAGCTCCATCACTTTCTTCGTATGGATGGTTTTGACTTTTGTTCAGTTGTCTAAACAAGGTTTATTTGTGCTTACTTTTGCACTTTGAACCTGCCTTTATAATCCAGTTTTTTTTATTGGCAACACCTTTTACCTATGTTGGCTTTAAAAGTAAACAACATGTGCGAAATCCAGTTATTAACGTTGTAGTTTTTCAAGTATAACGATGTGCTCAGAGGTGTGTTTTCATTATCAGTTAGTTGCATCTCTGTATTCAAGTCACTAATTTCCATTACGTAAGCTTGCTACTTTGATCTTTGTGTAGTGCCCAATGTGTTCAAAGATCGACCATAAATACAACAGCGAAATATGGACAAAATAGCATTCAACATACCAACTATAGCTTCATGATGTGAAGTAGTTGTAGGTCTGATTTCTCATTGTTTTTTTATTCAAATTGCTTTGTTACGGGTTCTTTTTGACGCATTCTGATTCAATTATGTTTGCTGCCGGATTGGTGGTAACAGTTTTTCTTGGAAAATCTTTGATTTATTAGGGAAATTGATGAATCTCAAGAACTAATGGGACATTAGATCAAATTTAATTTTCTGAATGACTTGAGGATTCAGACCATTGGATTGAAGGGACCAACAATGAGACTGTTATAACAGCATCCTAACAAGGGGCAGAAAGGGGGCTTTACGGCTAAAATAAGCAATAAAATAAGCTTCCTAAGGGCTTCTAATGGCAAAACATAATCAATCTATACTACTAACTACTTAAATCAGCAAAAATCAAACACTAGACTTAAGAGAATAAGCAGAAACTTAGCTTTGAGATCACTGATCTGGACAGATTGCAAACTGATGGAGCAGGGCACAAAGTCAACAACTCACCAACTTCAATCAACTAGCAGCCTAGGTAAACGATTTTTTTGATTTTTTTTCTTTTGGGAAAAGTAAAACCAACTATTAAACTAGCTATTTTTAATTTTTACAAATTTTTATGACAAATGAAAATGACTTAAAAAGCTTGGAGAAAACTAAGAAAAACTGTTTTGGGACTGTTTTGAGAAATTTTTACAAGTTGAATTGAAATCACATTTTGGCTTATCTAACAGGCATAGCAGTTGGCGAGTTTAAGGCATCTTTGATTAAGCGTTTTCGCGTCTGGTGGTGTACCAGTTGTTCATTTTGTAATAGCTTCTGTTCGTATTGATGTTACTTTTGCTAAGAAGAATAGAAAGATTCATTCTATATCATGGGTCTGATCGTCTCAGTGTCCTAATCAAGCTGGAGGTAACTTTTTCTCATAATCAATGAAAAAACACACATCTAACTTAGGTTAGAAAATATTATACATTAGTTCGTCTCAGTTTTTTTTTGGTACGACATTTGGTTTTATTTGTTCTCGGTTTACACAATTACATGACATACTGAAATTGAAGGTTAATCTCCGACCTCAATAGTTTGTTTTCAGCTAGCCTTTTAAAATTAAAGTACAAGGAGATATTACTGGAAGCTAAATAAGGTATTAATTAAGTTATTTCAATGCTTTATCGAGTAGTAACTTTGTGGTTGGATGCATATACTGCCCATGTTAGGAGTTTGAAATACAACACCAACCTTTCAAAGTTATATAACTGAGCAACAATATATGAAAATGACTAAAGTTATCTTCATGTTTTGGTTCAACATGATACTAACTTCACTCATGGTAGTGATTGGTTATTTGGTATTCACGTCTTAATGTTACTGATAAGTTTTTAGAGATGTTTGGTAGTTCATTTATTCTACCATTCATTCACTGTCTTTGTACTGCACTTGTGTCAGTATGTACAGAATAAGTGCAAGTAAGACTTCAGATGTAAGCATATGACATTAGTAGAAAAGCCTTGGAATATGAATCAGTCTAGCTACAAGAGTAGTTGGTGAGAAGCGACCACCTATAATGACACTCTTGATCTTACCCATCAAGTTTGTACATTTGACGTCATACTTACCCAAATTTGGCTGAAAGATGCAGGTCAGCATATTCTCTAGGCTCTCAGCACTATATTTTACATATCTGTTAAGACTTAAACTAGGACAGGCACCGCCATCCCCTAAGGCCAAGTGCTTGGTTATGAAGCTCTAATAAACAGGGAATAAGACTTGCAGTATTATGCTCCATCTTTTCTTTCTCATATTTTGTTATAGAATGATGATGCTGTACTCAAGGTGAGTTAGCTATTCCAAACACCCAAGATCAAAACTGGTATGTATCATTCTATAAACTTAGCACCAGCATTCTGTAACGTGTTACTAAGGGGGTGTTTCAATTAGCTTAGTTTTTGGGCTTTGAAAAAGCTCATAAGCTCTTTTTTGAGCTTATGTGGTTATCAAGTTGAGGTTATCAAATATAGAATCCAAAAATCCCATTTAGTATGATAAATCATCCTATTTATATTGACATTGATGTACTTCTATCTCAAAAATGACGTTTTGTATGAAGCTAATTTACAACTTAATAATTAACAAATAAGATACTCAAAACGGTTTCATTAGTCCAACAATAACACCGAGATTTTCGGATCATGTCAATGGTGTTGCCCTATCCTCCACCTCTAATTCACTTAAGAGACAATTGGTTCTTTTTCTTAAATGCATGGAAATTCAGTTATTTCCAAAGTTGCGACTATGAATCCACTGAAGTATAAAAGTAGTTCATTGAAAGTGTAGATTAAATCATTTAAACCCCCTTTCCTGCATAAAATTACACAAGATTTATGGATGTCTAAATGCTTGATTTTTATGCATTAAATAGATTTCTTAATATGATGGCTTATGTTATCATTTATCAATTGGGAATAAAGACTGGTTAAGAAAAATACAAATAATTTGGTTCTTTGTACGGTTATTAAATAATAACTGCCCGACATTGTTGTTATTAAATGATCTTTCAGTCTTTGTATGACTGGACTTTGTGCACTTCACGTTATGATATATAACTTGTAGCTGATTATCTTTTATGTTCAGTCTCTGGTAGAATTCTTTGGAACACTATCGCAGAAATGGGCACTCGAGAGTGCATGAGAGATCTTTTGATGGTCAATGTGAGAGGGAAACCTTCAGATTTTAGTGTAGGTAAAGTTCATTCGGTATGAACATTTATCTCCCGGTTTCATTTTACCTAAAAAAAACGTCAAAACAATTTCCATGTACGTCAATCATTTAAAAAATAAAATAAAAAAACAACTCATGTTTTTAAAAACTAAAAAATCGCTAAATAACACCATCAAAACAAAAATACAACTAAACATAAATATATTTTAAACAATAATAAAAAAACAACATACTTGAGTAACAGTTTTCCGTTAACCAACACCATCATTTTCATTTCTCTACAAATTGTAACGTGTGGGTGCATTTAAAATTGAAGACTTCATATTCACCATGTGCTTTAAATGAGCTATTCATTTTTTTTGTTTGAACATTCGCTATAGGCTCTCTTTGTTTCCCCGTTAATGTAAGTTGCGCAATTGAAACCCCATGTGTTGAACATGTACTGTAATATTTTTTTCTACTGTCATAATTGAACCTTTAGGCTTTTGGTATGTAACACATTGACTAATGACCGCTTCTGAACTTCTTTTTCCTCTTCAAGTTCCTCTTCTTTTTTTCCTTTATTATTACTCTTTCTTAAAGCACCATCATGGTAAGAGCCTAAGAGGGCTTAATAATATACTGTGATATTGTGTGCAGTCTTCTCTCCATTATTTCTGATGTATACTCTTGTATTTCATTGAATCAGGTTCGCAACTATAGCCCATTGCCATCAATCAACAAGAGTATCAAGGTTTGTGTTATATTATATCACAGATAATCTATGTTGAAACAGTTTTAGAAAATTTTATACAACATGCAGTCAATATGTTGTAAATAGTTGTTGCAATATTACTAATATGCTCACTGTGGTTTGGACTTTTGAGTTGAGATTTAAAAGTTACTCAGTCAAACAGACTACACCTTTGAGTTTGATTAGTTACAAATGGTATAAGAGCATAGCTTTCTGTTAGTCGAGGTTGGATGAATGCCTCGTGCATCTCTTAGGTATTAGTAATTTTTAAGTGTGCAGACATAACAAGGATGTCATGTGTATATTTGGAGAGTGGTGCACTTTAGAATCTAATGATCAATACAGTTCAATCATGTTAAAAAGTACTATTACCAATCCCATATGATACCAAGGTAGCAATATGTATTGATCGGGTTACAACTCCCAGAGTCTCAGCCACCCACGCTTCTACAACTCTCAGTCGCCAATTTCCTATTCACCGGTAATAATTTTAGCATTTATTTAATCTTTCACTTTTTCTGTTCTATTTCTTAAAGTTATTATCTTAATTCTTGAATTTGTGCAGGTTAGCCTTTTGTTATTTCTGGACCAATGAAGAACTTGAATATTGCGAAGGCTGTTTAGCCACATACTCTATAGTAGATTGGCAATGTGTGGGTGTGCTTGATTTAATAACGGATACACCGGAAAATTCTTATGCCTATCTAGATGTGTTCGGCTTTGTGTGACTGTCCGATGTCTGCCAATTAATTTGTTATGAATAATCATCATGTAATTTAATTTCTTATGATACTTATGATTGTTCTTTTTACATATAATACATGGGCAATATATAATGGTTTTCCAATTATTTTGTTAAACATATTGGCCATTATTCATGAGCAATATATATGATGCTTGCTTGATTTATTTTTACATTGAAATAGTTCTTTCATTATTTATTCTATCTTAACTTGTAAAATTGTTGATATATGCGCACATGTTCATTAATAAATTTTTGACTTAATAATGAACATATTGATTTAAGAGGTTTATATGGTATTCAAGGTCCGGTTTATGGGGGTATGGGATGTGTGTTTAAGAGAACATTATATGGTTATGAACCTCCAATTAAGCCTAAGAAGAAGATAGAAGACGGGGTTTTCTCTTTATGTTTTGGAGGATCACGAAAGAAAAAGTCAAAATCAAGTAAAAAGGGCAAATATAAAAATAAATCAAGCAAGCATGTGGATTGGCCACTGTGACAGTATTCAATCCAGAAGATATCGAAGAGGGGGTTGAAGGTAAGCTTCTATTAAAAGTAATTTCGAAGTGTCACCATATATAGTTGTTATTGAATGTTATAATCTTATTTTAGGTGCTGGATTTGATGATGAGAAATCATTACTAATTTCGCAAATGTCACTAGAGGTCGGGTTGACTTTTCAGATGGTGATGTTGGACAACCTCAGGTTACTCGGAGAAACCAATATCGGAAAATTCTTTATAAGCCTTTATAACGTAAATTTTTATTTTTCCTGCATTTTACTGTTTTCTGTTTTTTGGATGTATGTTGTGTTCCATATTCACAAGTTCCCGTTTACCAACCTCTATGGACATTTAAATCATTGGTGCATATAAACTTCAATTCATGTTTATGATATACGGCTATTAGTTATTCATAATTATAGGATAGTAAGTAGGAATAACAGTGATATTAAATGGGACGGGAAGTAGAATATTACTTGTGTCCATCTGTTAACGGCTTCATGGGCAACTTTAGTAGCTTTCCTAAAAATAAAAACCAAAAATCAAAGTACTTACATGCTTTTAGCCGTTTTATGTATTATAATAACATCAATTATAGATCTTAACCGTTTTATTTAACTTTTAATTACTTTTTAGTATATATTTGTTCTACTAAATCCTAAAAAGAAAAACCACAAGTCATACCCGTCCATCGGACGGGTTTTGCCACTAGTATATATATATATATATATATATATATATATATATATATATATATACACTTGGTATATATATTGTAATAGGTAATGTAATGGGTAATAATCTATGTCCTTAACCCATTGACTAGATACATTGAATATTGTTGGGTAAAACCCAAAGTCCATGACCCATACCCATGGAGCTTGATCTATAAACCATGACCTATTGCATGACATCATGCATGAAGTCATGTTGGGTATTATCTATGATCCATGACCCAAGACCCAATGTTTAGATACATTGCATCTTGTTGGGTATTCATAACCCATGGTTAATAACCCATAACCCATAACCCGGTTTGCAACCCAAAATCCGGACTTAAGCTGACCCAGCTGCCGGATCCCTTGGATTGCACTAGTCGGATCCCTCTGGGGAGGGATCCGTGGGAACCGGGGAACAATAGAGAAATTTTCCTATAAATAGTGAGCCATTTCTCTCTTGCAACTCACTCCTTTTACACATACTCTCTCTTAGTATTGTAATATCTCTAACCTCAGATCCAAAGGATCTTTCTATGTAGTTTTGTGTTTGTGTGATTCTCTAGGTTCCTCTTAAAGGCTAGATCACCACCTCTTGAAGTCGAGCAAGCTCAAGTCCGTGAGTTGCCAAGCTTCGTCATCATCGAGACTACTGAAGTTATCTTGTTGATAGTTCTTTCCTCCCCCCTTAGAAGTGTTGTGTTGAAGGCATTAGTGAAAGGTGCCAAAGGGTCGTGTCGAAGGCATTAGAGAAAGGTGCCAAAGGGTCGTGTCGAAGGCATTAGTGAAATGTGCCAAAGGGTCAAGTCGAAGGCATTAGTGAAAGGTGCCAAGGGAGTATATTCGATATGGTGCATCGATGTACAAGATAGATAGGTTGGGTTAAAGGATAGTGATATCCTTATGATGTTGTAATAAGGAGTGTGTCTCCTTTGGGTTAGTTGTGTAGTGTTGGGTAGTAGTTCCTCCTTTGTAATGGAACTCGGTATCTAGCCTTGTACTGGATAAAGTGTAGGCGACATTGTGATAGGTTTAGTTCTACCTCGTGGAAGAACCCGGTGTCTAGCCTTGTACTGGATAAAGAGTAGGCGACGTTGTGAAGGCTTCTGTGCCACATTAAGGAGCTTGTGTTGTGTAGTGCTTACGAACTCTCGAGTGGGGAACTCGGGGAGTGGAGTAGGGCAAGGAAGGTGTCCTTGTAACTGAACCACTATAAATACTCGTGTTGTGGTTTTGTGTTCCTTTCTCTTTATCTTTGCATTACTTGTTTATATGTTTATCTATCATCATCTAACACACACTTTAAATAGATTGACATAAGTCAATCTAAATAGTTTAAAACAAAGTTTTAATCGGTAAAACTATTCAACCCCCTTCTATTTTTCCACAATTGGTACCAGAGCTTCGTTACCAAGTTTCTTAAAGTATTTTGTACTTTAAAAACTTGATACGATCCGTGTATGATTGAAAACTGCAAAGAAGACTTTCTAAAAACAAATACCATGTTTTAAGAACACTTTTGTTGGATGTTGATTGGATGACAACATCATTTTTTCTACATCTTATTTTGTCTTACAAAATACACTAACCTTTCTTGTCATTTTGTTTAGTTAACCTCGTATTAAGCAAGCCATCAGAATTCCTTGGAAATAAGATAATCTTTTCAAAAAGGGTGTCTTAACATACTACCAACTAGTTCTCGAAGAAACCGAAGTTGTCCATTGATACTTGTTGTCAAAAGTAAGGGACACTCAAAATTGCATTAGAGGTATGATTTTCTTTAAAAATTATCTCTAAATAACATTTGTGAAAACGTAGAGGGGGGGGGGGGGTGAATACGTTTTCATTATAAATCAAGTTTCACCATTATTAGTCCAGTTGCTTTTTCTTGATCAAGCGTGTCATAATATGTAAAGTGTTAAATATAGTTTATGACTATATGAAAGACCAAGTATGTATCACAAATATAGACATCAACCACATAGAAAATAAACAATGTAATGCAAGAATAAGAGTAAAGCGATAAGTAAAAGGATAGACAAACCAACACAAGAATTTATAGTGGTTCGGCTACAAGGACACCTTCCTTGCCCTACTCCACTCCCCGAGTCACCTACTCGAGAGTTCGTAAACACTACAGGACACCAACTCCTTATGGTGGAGAAGCCTTCACAACGTCGCCTACTCTTTTTCCAGTACTAGGCTAACCACCGGGTTCTTTCACACCAAGGTGAACCACACCTACCACAACGTCGGCTACCCTTTATCCGGTACTAGGCTAAGTACCGAGTTCCATTACAATGGAGGAACTACTACCCAACACTACACAACACCTATACCCCTAAGGAGACCAACTCCTTATTAGAACACCATCAAGTATATCAATATCCTTGGATCCAATACTACTCTATCTTGTACATCAAAACACACCATATCGAATGTACACCTTAGGCACCTTTCACTAATGCCCTTGGTTAGATTACTCGACACCCTTCACTAATGCCTTCATCTTGACTCTTTTAGCATTTGATGAGTATGTAAATACTCATCATTTTTGTACTTTTTAGACTGCCAAAAACATCTGAAAACACTCAGAAATGCATCAAAATGATAAAAATATCACAAATAAGTGTTTTATGTGTTTTAAATGCAAAAATACCAAAATCAGGTGAAAAACGTATCAAGTTTGCATAATTGGCAGTTTTAGTCCCCCAAGTTTTAAAAGTTGTCAAAATTAGTCCCTGGAAATCAAAATAAAGCAAATTATCATTTAAGGTCCATAGGATTCAAAAGTTGTCAAAACAAACCCTTCAAAGTTTAAAAATTACAAAATGACAACTTTAGTCCCTAAAGTTTAAAAATTGTCAAAAATAGTCCTTGGTGAATTTAAAAAGTGAAAATAATCAAAAGTAAACCTTGTACTATTCATAAATGGCATAATTGGTCCTTGTGTTAACTTTGGAAAAACTACAGTTTTGGTCCCTCAAGTTTGCCAAATTACAACAATGGTCCTTGTGTATTAGCTACAAAACCAAACCGGACCCTTTTTTTTGTTATTAACCCAAACCCAATCCCAGCTGGCCCAATGCAGTCACAAGCCCAAACCCAAAATACCTTGACCCTTGAGCCAGTCCAAAACCCTTGACCCTGCCAATATACCCATTTTGAACCCCCTGCCTTATTAATAAAACGGGGTCAACAAAAGTCAAACCAACCTTCACTGTTCTTCTCCCTCACAGTCCCGCCAAAACCAGAAACCACCATGGTTTCTCGCCACTTGCTCCTACCACCTTTCCACCTGTCTCCCAGCTGTTTAACCACTCCCTTCCACCTCTACAATCTCCCAAAATTCCTTAATTGCAAAAAACCTGGTCAAGACTTTTGGCGCCAAAAATGCCAAGTGCACGATTATGATGAATTTGAAGGATTCAATGGTCAAGATGAAGTGGGAAAGTCTCAGAGATGTCGACAAAGCTCAAAAAGATCTTTATAAAGAAGGAAAGAAGCAATGTGGAAGATATCTAGAGTAAATTTAATTAGCTTATGTCGTTTTAGAATAATTTCAATTTCCAGTGTAAAATTTAGCTTTCAAGTACTTTGTTTAAGTGATTTCAGTGTATGTGAATCTTTTTCAGTCATCAATTTCAAGTTTCAGTTTCAATTTCAGTTTATGCAATTTTCAAGTTCAAAATCTCATATTAGCTTAATGTTGTTTGTAGTTGTTAGTATGGACTGAATAAGCTCATATAAGCTCCTAGATAGCTTAATAAAGCTATTAAAAACCTTAAAACTTTGTTTAGTATCAAAAAGAAAAATTACCAAAAATCACATAAAAATATAGAAAAATAAAAAATCCAATGGAGAAGATGATCACAGCTGGAGCAGGGTGAATACTGGATTGCTTTGGGATTAGATGCTTCTTGGGAAGCTATAGGAAGTGTTCTTGGGCCTTGGTTCTCAGTTTTCATTTGGATTCCATCTTGTAAGCTTTTTACTCCATTTTAGCATTTCACTGTTTAAGCCCTTTATTAGCTTAAAGCTTTGTGTTTTTATGTTTCTTAGTTGTAGTTAAGTAAAATTAAACCTTAAAACAGTTTGCCTGTTCTTTAAAATTTGTAGCTACTAAAAATCTTAGTTTAACAGTTATTATAGCATAATTGTCATACCTTAGTTTTATGTTGTTATTGTTATTGTTTAATGCTTATTTAGCCTCATTATATGATAATATAAGGTTTTTAATCAGTTGCATGGTCTTAATCTGTGGAACCCTTTGGAAATCACAAAATCAGTTGTCTAAAAGGTTGTTTGGATTCACTGTGTTATCTGTATTAGAGGTTGTTTATGTTGTTGCTTGTTGTTGTCTTATGTCACAATAGGATCTAATAACTCATTGCAACCATAAAATACAGTCCTTGTTTGAGAAATAGTCAAAATCTCTTTTAATCTCACTTTACTAGTTAACTGTTAGGATTTATAGTGTAAAATTCATCATAGTTGCTTATAACTTGGTAAGCTAGCTTAATTTCATCTTAACTTAGCTTATTACAACATAATCAGTAAGTAGATTTGAATCAAAGTTCATAAAAGTCAACTTAGCTCATTTCATTAAAAAGTCAAATTTTCTTATTTGCAGTTTTTGAATAAACTAGATAATTTTTTATAGGACTTAATATTAGCTTTCAAGATTTGAGCTTTTAGGTTTATAATATTTAGCTGCTCATCTTTATCACAGTAATTTTTATAATTTTCAGTTAGCTTGTTAAGCTGCTTATTTCTTAGCTTCTTTTAAACACTTTTCTAAAAAAGTGCCCTGTGCACAGTTGAGTAAGCATATTTCAATAGCTTGTATCATGTTCATTAGTTAGCTTTAGCTTGTAAATTTTGGTGTTTTGGAAAGCCCACCTAGCTGTCTCTTTAGTCCAGTGCTTATTTTCCATTTTCTAGCTTATTTGATAGGGCTGCAATCAGCTTTTAGTTTTGTCCATTTCTCAGCATTCACTGACTCAGCTTACACTGAGTAATCAGTGAAATGGTGCCTTTTTCATAAGCTCTTCAAAAGCTCATCAGTGGACCCTAGGGGTTGTTCTTGGTTCCTTTAAGCTCACAACCCAGCTGGCTATCTGTTTCAGCCAAGTTTGAGAGCTTAAGCTCTGTGGACCCCACTTGTTTTGTCCTTTAAACTCTGTCCCATAACTGTCTTAGAACATAAAGAAGCCAAGAGCTTATTTGCTTATTTTAAGCTTATCAGTGTGGTTCTTTGTGCCTTTTAGCTTAATTTAAGTACTTTTAGCTTATTTGCATCTTATTTTACCTTTGGTTCCAACTGTGAAGCTTATTTCAAGCTTGTTTGAGCTTAAAAATCCTTTTGAAAGCCAAAAGTTAAACTGTTAAGCTCTTAAGCTCTCAAACTACTTATTTTCAAGTTCCAAAATTTTTCTCTTTATTAAAATTGCTTATTATCAGTAGTTAAATAGGTTTAAAAAAGAAAAATCACAAAAAAAACATCATTTTAAAAATAGTGATAGCGTTTATTTAATAAAAATTAGCTTTTTAATTTTCTTTTTCAGCTTATTATTAAGCACTTTCTGTTTTTATAATTTTCTTAGCTTTCTGTCACCATAGGATAATTATCTAAAAAATTTCAGAATTTTCTTAGTTTGTTTAGTATTTATTAGAATTTAAAATAGTTAAAAAAATATTAAATAATTAATAATAAATAGATAAAAAGTGTAAAAAATATATTTTCAGTTTTAAAATAAGTTTTCTAATATTTTAGATTTTTCTAAGTCATAATTTCATTTTTCTAGCTTTATTTCATATTTTATTATATTTTAGAGTATTGTTAAATAGTCAAAAATAGTTTTTAATTAATAATAATTAAATAAATAGTTATAAAAATAATTTTAATTTTCCAATAATTTTCTTTTATTATTAGGATTGTAAAAATATCATTTTCATATCCATAGGTGTTTTATTCTTTTAAATTTACGTTTTATTTTGTACGTTTACGTAAAATTTAGTAAACGTACGCATTTACGTTTGTTTAATCTGATTGTTGTGCTTTATAGTTCTGTATCCAAATACAATTCCAATTAATTAGTAGTGTAATTATAAACCAAAATCCTTACAGATCATTATCCTTAGTGATCATTCTATATCTGAACGTTTTCGAACACCATTCAACCTCCGTGGGACTTAACGACCTGGGAATCCACTATATTCCAAGGGAAATTTGTATTGAGTCCATAATAGTTGACTGTTGTTGACTAAAACCTTTGGTCAATATTTCTTGACTGTTTTGGAAGCGATCAAAATTTTGGCGCCGCTGCCGGGGAGGCTTTAGCGTGTTTTAAACATTTTCAGACCCATAGTTGCACATATAGCACCTTTTGTAAACAGTTTTTTTTTGTAAAGTTATCAAAATCAAAAAGTTCATTAACACTTTTCCTAAAGTGTTAACAACACCAAAAATATATAAAACAACAAAACAATCGTAACGTTTTCTATCTTGTATTTTCTTTAAGGTGATTCTTAAAGAGGTACGATTTGGTTAAACGAGACGATACCAAAAATATTGTCCAAAAGTTTTTAAACCCTTAGCACAAATCCATACCTACGTCTTTTTAGTGGTACTTAATAAATACATAAAAATCAACCACCGCAAACCAAGGCAGAACACCTACCAACTGGGGGTGTGAACATTAATAAGTTCCCAATCTTAAAGATCAAAACTTGCCTTTGTGTCCTTGTGATTTGGTGTACCTTTTTCAAAGAAGCCATTTCATTTGTGAGTATTGGTTTAAGTTCACTTGTCGTTTTGCCTCGCATTTGTTTTTGAAAACTGATTTTTATACTTAGTGCATGCGCACTCGTTCTTCCAGCTCTACAAGTCCACTTTCAGAGCTTGCAAGTATTCCTCGTAGACGTAGAGGACGTTCTGCTCCTTCAGCCGTGACTGAGGAACGTCTAGCACCACCACCCCCTGTCGTAATGGCAGAAGATAAACCGATGAATGAGCTTCTCCAAGCACCCATCGAGGGTTACGGAGATGCCATTGTTGTCCCAGCCATCGTGGCTGATACCTTCGAGCTCAAAACCGGGTTGCTTAATCTGGTGACCCAAAGCCAATTTTATGGTTTTGAGCGGGACGACCCTCATGCACATATTCGATGGTTCAACAAGATTGCATCGACCATCAAATACAAGAATGTCCTACATGAAGAAATTAAGCTTCTTCTGTTCCCATTCTCTCTAGAGGGACAAGCCCGGAATTGGCTTGAGAAACAACCCCCTCGTTCCATTGAGACATGGGAGGATTTAGTCACTAAGTTTGTTAACGAATTCTATCCTCCATCCCGAACTACAAGTCTTAAGAATGAGATAATGAAATTCACTCAAAGATTTGATGAATCATTCGGTGAGGCATGGGATCGTTACAAAGAGTTGCTCCGAAAGTGTCCGCATCATGGTTTTACCGAGTTAATGCAAATGGATACTTTCTACAATGGTCTGAACCAAACTAACCAAGACTCTTTAAATGCCTCCGCGGGAGGTAATTTCCTAAGAAAGACCACAAAAGAAGCCTTGCAAATCATAGAAAACAAGTCCCAGGTCCGCCCTTTCCGAACAAAGACATATCAGTCTCAGTCTAATGCAGGACCTTCTACTTCATCTCACGTGAGTACATCTAGCACCGATGCTAAGATTGACAAACTCACGGATGCTATTCAGGCTTTGGTTCTTGCTAACCAAAAGAAAGTCACTTTCACACAGACACCATCACATGGTGAAGTGAAGAAAGTCAAGGTCTGTGTTACTTGTGGTGGCCCTCATGCATACTACAACTGTACTACCACCGATGGTAGTCCATTTGAAGCCAATGCTATAGCCGGTACTTCACATCAGGGAGGTAATCAATACCGTCCTCAAAATGAACCAAACTACCGTGCTAATACTTATCAAGGACCACCCGGTTTTAACCAGAATCCTAACATACAAAACCGGAATCAGAACCAACCTAGAATGAACCAAGGTTATCAAAACCAAGGTAATTTCTATCCCAGACCAAATCAAGGTTTCCAACATCAAGGAAACTTTAATCAAAACAATTTCAGTCGAGGGAATCAATTTCATGGGAATATAAATCCTAACCAAGGAAATTTTCAAAATCAAGGCCCTAATCCGAACAATAGAGGCCAGAATTTTCCTAATCAAACTCAAGTCATTGTTCCAACTGGACCATCATCTGATGAGTTATTGAAGCAATTCATGAAATCCCAAGATGAAATGAACAGGTTGTTGGTCAGTCAGATCGCTGATCTAAAGAAGTCTTTAAATGATCAACCCTCGGGCTCAGGAAAACTTCCAAGCAACACGATCGCTAACCCGAGGGGCGATGCAAAGGCGATCACAACCAGAAGTGGTGTATCATACGATGGACCCGCTATTCCTACTACCTCTTCTTATTCTCTCCCGAAGGTAGTGGAAAGTGAACCTGAGGGGCCAAAGGACAAGGAACTTCCTACTAATAACGGAGGTACCAACGATGTCCATCCTCAAGTTGTCCCAAAACCCAAATCCAATCCAGGAGTTGTTTTTGAACCTCCTGTAGCTCCTGTTGAAAACCCCAAATCCAAATCTTCTATTCCTTACCCATCACGTTTGAATGAGCAAAAGCTCCGCGAATAAGCCAATCATCAAATGGACACATTTTTTCAAATTTTCCAAGAACTACATTTTGACATAAGCTTTGCGGATGCTATCATGCTGATGCCCAAGTTTGCATCAACTCTCAAACACATGTTAAGCAACAAGGAAAAGCTGTTTGAGATGGCAAAAACTCCTCTGAACGAGAACTGCTCAGCAGTTCTGTTAAAGAAGCTTCCCGAGAAGCTTGGAGATCCTGGAAAATTTCTCTTACCTTGTGTATTTCCAGGAATGGTTGAATGCTTTGCCTTAGCCGATCTTGGTGCAAGCATCAATCTGATGCCTCTTTCAGTATGGAAGAAACTTTCTCTTCCGGACCTTACTCCTACATGCATGACTCTCGAGCTTGCAGATCGTACAATATCCCGTCCACTTGGCATTGCCGAGGACGTATTCGTGAAAGTAGGAAAGTTCCATTTTTCAGCTGACTTTGTGGTTGTTGACTTCGATGCCGATCATCGGGTTCCTCTCATTGTTGGACGAGGATTCCTGAGAACGGGCCGTGCTCTCATTGATGTATTTGAGCAAGAAATCACATTACGTGTGGGTAATGAAGCTGTCACCTTTAACCTTGATCAAACTTCGAGTTACTCCGTAAACTATGATTCTGAGTCGGTTAACCGAATAGATATCATTGATGTTGCTTCTGAAGAGTACTCTCAAGAAGTTCTCGGTTATGTTCATAATTCTTCGAGTGATAATCTCACTCCTTCATCTCAACCCATCATTGCCAATTCTACTCCTTCTCTCACTCCGTTTGAGGAAAGTGACTTCATCTTGGAAGAGATTGAAGCATACTTGTCTAGTGATTCGGTTTCATGGGAAATTGATCACGCTCCAATTGACATCGAGGGAGATATTCTTCTCATCGAGAAGATGCTCAATGATGATCCTTCATCACTCCCTCCCGTCGAGCTTCATAACAAGGAAGTCAAGTCAGTTGAGAAAACTAAAGAATTTCCTGAGGTTGAACTTAAGGACTTACCACCTCATCTCGAGTATGCATTTCTTGAAGGTGATGATAAATTACCCGTCATTATTGCTCGAGATTTGAGTAAAGATGAAAAAACTGCTCTGATAAAGGTCTTGAAGTCACACAAACAAGCAATTGCTTGGAAACTCTCCGACATTAAGGGTATCAACCCTGAGTTTTGTACTCACAAAATCTTGATGGAGGATGACTTCAAACCAGCAGTTCAACATCAAAGACGAGTAAATCCAAAAATCCATGATGTTATTAAACAAGAGGTTCTTAAACTTCTTGATGCAGGATTAATTTACCCGATCTCAGATAGTCCTTGGGTTAGCCCAATCCATTGTGTTCCGAAAAAGGGTGGCATAACTGTTGTCACAAATGAAGAAAACGAGTTAATTACAACTCGATTGGTTACGGGATGGCGTGTGTGCATTGACTATCGTAAGTTGAATGACGCTACCCGTAAAGACCATTTTCCTCTACCCTTCATGGACCAAATGCTTGAGAGATTAGCAGGAAATGAGTATTATTGTTTCCTTGATGGTTTCTCGGGATATTTTCAGATCCCCATTGATCCACAGGATCAAGAAAAGACTACATTCACCTGCCCATACGGAACTTTTGCCTACAGACGTATGCCTTTTGGCCTATGTAATGCTCCTGGCACATTCCAACGATGTATGATGGCAATTTTCCACGACATGATCGGGGAAACAATGGAGGTGTTTATGGATGACTTCTCGGTCATTGGGGACTCATTTCAAACATGTCTCTCCCATTTAGAAAAAATGCTCAAACGGTGTGAAGACACCAATCTTTGTCTAAATTGGGAGAAGAGCCACTTTATGGTCAAAGAAGGCATTGTCCTTGGCCATAAGATTTCAAAAAACGGGATTGAGGTCGATAGAGCAAAAGTCAATGTTATTGCTAAATTGCCTCATCCTACTACCGTCAAAGGTATTAGGAGTTTTTTAAGTCATGCCGGTTTTTATCGCAGATTCATACAAGATTTTTCTAAAGTCGCCCGGCCTATGACCCATCTTCTTGAAAAAGATGCTCCTTTTATCTTCTCACCTGAGTGCATCGAAGCTTTTGAAACATTAAAGAAAAAACTTACTGAAGCACCCATTCTCGTTGCTCCCGACTGGGATTTACCCTTTGAGCTCATGTGCGATGCAAGTGATTTTGCTATCGGTGCAGTCTTAGGGCAACGTAGAACCAAGCATTTTCAGCCTATCCACTACGCGAGTAAGACTATGACTGAAGCTCAAACCCATTACACCACTACAGAAAAAGAGCTACTAGCCGTGGTGTATGCGTTTGAGAAGTTTCGGCCATACCTAATCTTGACCAAATGCGTGGTGTATACAGATCACTCGGCTCTCAAATATCTCTTTGCAAAACAAGATGCAAAGCCGAGATTGCTCCGTTGGGTTCTCCTCCTGCAAGAATTTGATATCATTATACGTGATAAAAAAGGAGCTGAGAATCTAGCTGCTGATCATCTGTCCCGATTAGAAAACCCACACCAAGATGTTTTCGAGAAAAAGGAAATAAATGAAACATTTCCTCTTGAGACACTCAATGCGGTTACTTTTCGTGGAACCTCTACTACCCCATGGTTTGCTGACTTAGCAAATTACCATGCGGGTAACTTCATAGTGAAAGGAATGTCGACCCAACAGAAGAACAAATTCTTCAAGGATGTTAAACATTACTTTTGGGACGACCCCTACTTATTCAAAATCTGTGCAGATCAAGTCATCCGACGGTGTGTTTATGGACAGGAAGCTATTGACATTCTCAAAGCTTGCCATGCTGGACCCACCGGGGGCCATCATAGTCCAAACTACACCGCCAAAAAGGTGTTTGATTCCGGGTTTTATTGGCCCACGATTTACAAGGATGCCCACGATTTTGTCAAAACATGTGACGCTTGTCAACGTCACAGAAATATCTCTCAAAGAAATGAAATGCCGCAAAACGCCATTCAAGTATGTGAGATTTTTGACATCTGGGGCATTGACTTTATGGGGCCATTTCCATCATCTCGAGGAAACAAATACATACTCGTGGCCGTTGACTATTTGTCAAAATGGGTTGAAGCGAAAGCTTTGCCCACCAATGATGCCCGAGTTGTTGTGAAATTCTTAAAATCTCTTTTTGCTAGGTTTGGAACTCCACGAGCTATAATCAGTGATCGTGGTACGCATTTCTGCAATGGCCAGTTTGATAGAGTCATGCAAAAGTATGGTGTAACTCACCGTCTCTCTACTGCATACCACCCCCAAACAAGTGGGCAAGTGGAAGTTTCCAACCGTGGTATAAAAAGAATTCTGGAAAGGACAGTAGGCGAAAACCGTGCATCCTGGTCGGATAAACTAGATGACGCACTCTGGGCCTTCCGTACAGCTTATAAAACACCCATCGGGTGTACTCCATACAAGCTAGTGTACGGAAAGGCATGTCATCTACCGATTGAGCTTGAGCACAAAGCATACTGGGCCTTGAAACATGCCAATTTTGATATTCAGACAGCTGGTGATCACAGAAAAGTTCAAATGAATGAACTAAATGAACTCTGTGATCAAGCATACGAGAACTCTTTGATCTAAAAACAAAATACAAAGAAGATTCATGACTCCAAAATCAAGAACCGCGTTTTCAACGTTGGTGATCGAGTCCTTCTTTTCAATTCAAGATTGAAGATTTTCTCAGGAAAACTAAAATCCCGCTGGTCTGGACCATTCACCATCACTAAAATATTTCCTTATGGAACTATTGAGTTATCTCAACCCGATGGTCCAAATTTTAAAGTGAATGGTCATCGATTGAAACACTATTTTGGAGAGGACATTCCACCCATGGTTGTCCCGGATCTACAAACTTTCCCCATGAACCAATGAATGCGGGGATCGAGTCAAGCTAGTGACTCGGTAATCAAAAACAGTAGCACACCATATGGGTTTTCACTCATATTTCTGATTTCTTTCTACTTTCTACCACCCTAGTGTGGGGGAGTTGCCCCCCGCTGTTGTATATAAGTTTTCATCAAAATATATATATATATATATATATATATATATACATATATATATATATATATATATATATATATATATATATATATATATCTATACATTATATATAAGAGTGGCATGCCACATAAAATGCCACTTGGCATCCCATAATGCCATGTCATATTTCCATGTCATCATTCTATTTACGTGGCATTTTTTTAATTTTTTTAATGACATGTGGCATTTTTTTTAAATATATGTACAATTTTAATTTTTTTGCTTTTAAAATTCGGATTTTAATTTTAATTTTTTTGCTTTTAAAATTCGGATTTTAATTTTTTTACTTTTAAAATTTGGTTTGTATTTGTTAATTTTAAATTTTAATTCGGCTTAATTAAAAAGAAGACATGTATTGGATTTGAACTTGGGTCATTCATGAGTTTTGTAAACAACTTACCACTAGACTAAATTGTTTTTTGATTTATATGTTTGAAATCAATACAAATAAGGACATGCTAAAAAAATTCTGCAATTTGTAATTTAGGAATGTATATTATGAAGATAACAATTAAAAAAAAGATGATATATATTACTTATAAGATAATTATACCTTATATATTTTTAACTATATATATATATATATATATATTTTTGTATAAATACACCCGTAAACATACTAATCCCTAACAGGTTTTATAGGTTTTATCGGCTTTTAAGTTTAACAGGTTTTATCAGTTTTAAGTTTCTCATTGTTATTGAATGCATATCGCGTATGTCTCTATGCGTATATGTAAGATTGTTTTAATAATCACCATATTCTTGTGATAATGTTACAATTAGAGTTTTTTATTATGCAAAAAAATTGTGTTTTGGTGACTGCAGGATCCTTGTGAGGGGGTTTACTTCATGAGACAAACAGTGGGAAATGCATGTGGAACGATTGGACTTCTCCAGTTCTCCATGCCATTGGAAATATCAAATCAGAGATAAAACTTGGTAGGCAATTGTTTCTTTGTTATATATAGATTATCTTCTCCTGATTAGGTTGAATGCTATAACCACTTTACTAGCATGACATTGTGGCTCATATTAGTGTAATCAAGTTCTATGCTAATCAATTTAAGCCATCTCCTCTAATGATCGTGACTTTTATTTTGTTGTCGATTTGGAATTTGTTTTCAGCTATTCATAATTCATTATTGATCTTCATAATACTTTTTTTTATATGTTTACAAGTATGTTTTAAGTTTTGATCATTTACTATATAATTCAATTGCATGTTGTGTTTTTATTGTACAACACCAATCCAATTGATAATATCGTATTGATAAGGTTTTAAAAGGTACCTTTTTGAGGGGTCATTTAAGCCCTTATTCGATCACTTTTGTATCCGTTATTGCTTAATATCGTTCCTTTTCACTTTTTAGGTCTCTTGAAGGCAAAATGCTGGAATGATGCTTATTTGGACGAAAAGGCGCGAATATACGAAGAAAATGGCCAAAGTCAGAATCGAGACACTCAAAGCTGCTGAAACATAAGGCGACGGCGTCACTGCATATCTGCGACGCCGTCGGGAAGGAATTTTGCGACGGCTCAGAAGAAAAATTGCATGTTTTCAAGGGACGACGTCAGGTTCTAAAGGAGTAGGCCGTCGTTACTCAGACGGCCTAGATGCAGCCAAGACGGCGTCAGAGCTGAAGGGGACGGCGTCACAGTCATAAGGTGACGCCGTCGCAAGGTTTACGTGGCCAAGACGAAACCCTAATGACGGCGACACGACGGCGTCACGAAACATAAGGTGACGCCGTCGCAGATGTAATCTTATATATAGAATCCGAATTTTTCAGTTTTTGTGTGTAGTCTTTTGGAGTAAAAACCTAAAACCGAACCAAGGCTTTCTTGTGCAGTATTTTAGGGTTCTAAACCCTATTATACATCAAGATAAGTATTTACTTCATTAATTTAATTATGTCTTTGATTATTTGTGTGTATGCTTGCATGTTCTCCATGTCCGGCTAATTTATTTGTGTGTTTGCTTAGGGAATATGAAACTTAATTATTGAATATTGATTGGTTGATACTTATCTTAGTTGACTAATGATCTAGAGTGCGCTAGATTATTCGTTGTGTACTTAATGCTTGACATTTCTTTGTGAACTTTAGAATATAATTATCTAGGTAATTGTAGGATAAAGTATTCAAGGACAACCGTAGAGTAGGCGTCTATAAATCACTAGAGGATTTGTAAACAAGACCCTTTGGTAATTTCAAAGAGTTAGGGAAATAAGCACGCCCTATAGCCTTAGAATCACAACGCAACTAGGAATAAGGACGTGACAAATCAACCATCAATAGGAGATAATTAAGGAGTAGTAAAACCTAAGTAAACACATCTTTAAACTATCATACGAGTACACATCAATTAGACATAGACTATCACAACCTTAGCTTAGATAATTAGATAATAGTAGAGTAATCGGTAGAAATACCAACCCCCCCCAAATCCAATACCCGAGATTCGTACCTTTTCATTTTCTAAAAAAAAACATAAAAAGATAAAAAATAATCTTCCTCAACCTCAACCTTAGCGTAGTAACTTCTCACTAGCATTCCTATTCCCCTAGAGAACGATATCAATACCCGTGGCTTACCCTAATTACTACACTACAACGATTAGGTTCACTGCCTAGGGTGTTATAAAACTTGCTCGAAGAAAAGGAAGTTTCCTTGACCCCGAACGACGCGTGTAGCGTTATCACGTATCCAGGTATGGTTAATTACCATATACAATAAACATAACAAGACGAAGTATTTATTTTTCAGTTGCAATAGACGCGTGTTGCTTTGGGTGATGACTTTGTGAGATATTAGATGCGTTTTAGTGGATTCCAATGTGGTAATGGCATACCGTCATAGGAAGTAAGATGATATGTGAATGATAATTAATGATTTATGTTGTGTATCAAAGGGTTTATATTTCAGAAATCGGGGTAAACCACAAAATATATCAATTCTTTTTGCTTCACGATTTTGTATGTTGTTGCTTCAGCAGGTATTGGCAGAACCATAAAGCCGTAAGTATGTTTACCGATTCACTTTTTTTTTAGAATATTTACTTTTTAGCAAAACTCTTTATATGATTTTAGTTTGAATGATGAATTGCAGTTAATGATTAACAAAAGAAACAAAAGGGATGAGCAACTAGAGGGATTGATAGTTAGCAACAAAGATATCATTGTACCAAATTATCCACAGGTAATACAAAACATTCAACAATGCTTATACATGACTATCATTTATATAATGATTTGATTGTTATAGTTGTGAGTAATATATAGATTTGGGTTAGGTTAAAAAATAACCAAGGCATGGATACTACTCGGGGTAATTTCAAACTTAAGGTTGCTGCTGGTGAATTCACAGACTCTTAGATCATTCTACTTCATGGCGCTAAAGCAACCGGAAAGACTACTTGTTAAAGTTGCTGGTGAGAATGTTTTTTACCCATTCCCTTGATCGAAATTAAAGTTTCTACTATTTGATAAAAATACCCTTTCATTCATGGTCACAATTCCCACTCTTTATCTTATTACTATTCTTTTTTAATTTTTAGGCACATCGTGTGTTTCCTGATGCCATGGAAGGGGCTCGTCTGATGTGAGGGCGCCCCTTTTTTTGCTGCCCAGTTGCCCCCAAAACTACGTTGTTACATAGTGTTAGCCATTTGTTTATATGAATCAACATTATTTATGCACGAGTTCTTGGTTTGCATCGGCATTCATGACGCCTCTTGGAATCGAGCAACTAATGGATCAACGGGATATGGATCTTTAGGATGCTGATTTGCGAAAAGTTGCGTTAGCCCTGTGTCTTGCCAAGGTAAGTAATTTTGCGTGTTTATTTTTCTATTATCACTCGATATATTATTATTACTATTACTATAATCAATTTTGCTCTTTTTTCTTTCCTTATTTATTATTTTTTTTAATTTGCTTTTCATATCAGGATGCTCTTATTTACCTGCTAGATGAACCAGCTAAACACCTTGATTCCGAAGAGCGTGCTTTGGTTTCACAAGTTATACTTTAGAACAGCTAAATCTTATACCCATACCATACACACCCCATAATGGCATTAGCCAAACAGCCCAGACAATGTAGAGCTCATCATGTAACATCCAAGCCTCATACAATCATATACCAGAAACATTATGCTGTAAACTTGAACAGTGAAAGATATAGATAAAATCAATATTAAACAAACCTTCCAATTCAAATGTTTCAATGTAGGACTAAAGACTCAGACATCAAAAGAGACACAACTACGCCACCGCCTGTCAAGCACACCCAGGTATGAACCCGAAAGAATAACAGAACCGCCATTCCTAAGAATGGGGCTGAGTGGAAGCAACACAAACCAACAAGACCAAACTTATTAGAAAACTAATAGTTTAAACTCAAATCAAGATTCTTAATGAAAACAGTTCATTTTTTCTTAATAGCAGCTTTGGTGATTTTGGCACCGGTTGGATCCTTCTTATCCACGCTCTTGATCACACCAACTGCAACTGTCTGTCTCATATCCCTCACAGAAAAACGACCCAATGGAGGATACTCAGCAAATGTTTCCACCACCATAGGCTTAGTTGGAACCATCTTCACCATACCAGC